>CAKAIZ010000408.1:347306-376550 GCA_916610145.1 Eristalis arbustorum | reverse complement strand
ATAACTTTGTCTGCTCTTTTACCTACATTTTTCATGAAAAATCTGATTATTTTTCTCAATATTTTTTAATATTATATTTATATACGCGCTGAAACCCGCATTTCCTAAACTACTATGAAAGTTTTTGATCTTTAACCAACTTTTTCCTGTGACTTTTACTAGTTTCTTCTTTTCATATAACTTTTTGTGCTCTTTTGCCTACATTTTTCATGGAAAATCTGATTATTTTCTCAATATTTTTATATTATATATATATACTGCGCTGAAACCCGCATTTCCTCAACTACTATGAAAGTTTTTGATCTTTAACCAACTTTTTCCTGTCATTTTTTACTAGTTTCTTCTTTTCATATAACTTTTTCTGCTCTTTTACCTACTTTTTTCATGGAAAATCTGATTATTTTCTCAATATTTTTATATTATATATATATACTGCGCTGAAACCCGCATTTCCTAAACTACTATGAAAGTTTTTGATCTTTAACCAACTTTTTTCTGTGATTTTTATTAGTTTCTTCTTTTCATATAACTTTTTCTGCTCTGTTACCTACATTTTTCATGGAAAATCTGATTATTTTCTCAATATTTTTATAATATATATATATACTGCGCTGAAACACGCATTTCCTAAACTACTATGAAAGTTTTTGATCTTTAACCAACTTTTTCCTGTGATTTTTACTAGTTTCTTCTATTCATATAACTTTTTCTGCTTTTATACCTACTTTTTTCATGGAAAATCTGATTATTTTCTCAATATTTTTATATTATATATATATACTGCGCTGAAACCCGCATTTCCTAAACTACTATGAAAGTTTTTGATCTTTAACCAACATTTTCCTGTCATTTTTACTAGTTTCTTCCTTTCATATAACATTTTCTGCTCTTTTACCTACATTTTTCATGGAATATCTGATTATTTTGTCAATATTTTTATATTATATATATATGTACTGCGCTGAAACCCGCATTTCCAAAACTACTATGAAAGTTTTTTGATCTTTAACCAACTTTTTCCTAGTTTCTTCTTTTCATATAACTTCTTCTGCTCTTTTACCTACATTTTTCATGGAAAATCTGATTATTTTCTTAATATTTTTATATTATGCTGCTATTTTATATATATACTGCGCTGGAACCCGCATTTCCTAAACTACTTTGAAAGTTTTTGATCTTAAACCAACTTTTTCCTGTGATTTTTACTAGTTTCTTCTTTTCATATAATTTTTTCTGCTCTTTTACCTACATTTTTCATGGAAAATCTGATTATTTTCTCAGTATTTTTATATTATATATATATACTGCGCTGAAACCCGCATTTCCTAAACTACTATGAAAGTATTTGATCTTTAACCAACTTTTTCCTGTGGTTTTTACTAGTTTCTTCTTTTCATATAACTTTGTTTGCTCTTTTACCTACATTTTTCATGAAAAATCTGATTATTTTCTCAATATTTTTTAATATTATATACATATACCGCGCTGAAACCCGCATTTCCTAAACTACTATGAAAGTTTTTGATCTTTAACCAACTTTTTCCTGTGACTTTTACTAGTTTCTTCTTTTCATATAACTTTTTGTGCTCTTTTGCCTACATTTTTCAAGGAAAATCTGATTATTTTCTCAATATTTTTATATTATATATATATATACTGCGCTGAAACCCGCATTTCCTAAACTACTATGAAAGTTTTTGATCTTTAACCAACTTTTTCCTGTCATTTTTACTAGTTTCTTCTTTTCATATAACTTTTTCTGCTCTTTTACCTACTTTTTTCATGGAAAATCTGATTATTTTCTCAATATTTTTATATTATATATATATACTGCGCTGAAACCCGCATTTCCTAAGCTACTATGAAAGTTTTTGATCTTTAACCAACTTTTCCCCTGTGATTTTTACTAGTTTCTTCTTTTCATATAACTTTTTCTGCTGTCTTACCTACATTTTTCATGGAAAATCTGATTATTTTCTCAATATTTTTATATTATATGTATATACTGCGCTGAAACACGCATTTCCTAAACTACTATGAAAGTTTTTGATCTTTAACCAACTTTTTCCTGTGATTTTTACTATTTTCTTCTTTTCATATAACTTTTTCTGCTCTTTTACCTACTTTTTTCATGGAAAATCTGATTATTTTCTCAATATTTTTATATTATACTGCTATTTTTATATATAAACTGCGCTGAAACCCGCATTTCCTAAACTACTATGAAAGTTTTTGATCTTTAACCAACTTTTTCCTGTGAATTTTACTAGTTCCTTCTTTTCATATAACTTTTTCATGGAAAATCTGATTATTTTCTCAATATTTTTATATTATACTGCTATTTTTATATATATACTGCGCTGAAATCCGCATTTCCTAAACTACTATGAAAGTTTTTGATCTTTAACCAACTTTTTCCTGTGATACTAGTTTCTTCTTTTCATATAACTTTTTCTGCTCTTTTACCTACTTTTGTCATGGAAAATCAGATTATTTTCTCAATATTTTTATATTATACTGCTATTTTTATATATATACTGCGCTGAAACCCGCATTTCCTAAACTACTATGAAAGTTTTTGATCTTCAACCAACTTTTTCCTGTGATTTTTACTAGTTTCTTCTTTTCATATAACTTTTTCTGCTCTTTTACCTACTTTTTTCATGGAAAATCTGATTATTTTCTCAATATTTGTATATTATACTGCTATTCTTATACATATACTGCGCTGAAACCCGCATTTCCTAAACTACTATGAAAGTTTTTGATCTTTAACCAACTTTTTCCTGTCTTTTTTACTAGTTTCTTCTTTTCATATAACTTTTTCTGCTCTTTTACCTACTTTTTTCAAGGAAAATCTGATTATTTTCTCAATATTTTGATATTATACTGCTATTTTTATGTATATATACAGCGCTGAAACCCGCATTTTCTAAACTACTATTAAAGTTTTTGATCTTTCACCAACTTTTTACTGTGATTTTTACTAGTTTCTTCTTTTCATATAACTTTTTCTGCTCTTTTACCTTCTTTTTTCATGGAAAATCTGATTATTTTCTCAATATTTTTATATTATACTGCTATTTTTATATATATACTGCGCTGAAACCCGTATTTCCTAAACTACTATGAGATTTTTGATCTTTAACCAACTTGTTCCTGTCATTCTTACTAGTTTCTTCTTTTCATATAACTTTTTCTGCTCTTTTACCTACTTTTTTCATGGAAAATCTGATTATTTTCTCAATATTTTTATATTATATATATATACTGCGCTGAAACCCGCATTTCCTAAACTACTATGAAAGTTTTTGATCTTTAACCAACTTTTTCCTGTGATTTTTACTATTTTCTTCTTTTCATATAACTTTTTCTGCTCTTTTACCTACATTTTTCATGGAAAATCTGATTATTTTCTCAATATTTTTATATTATACTGCTATTTTTATATATAAAATGCGCTGAAACCCGCATTTCCTAAACTACTATGAAAGTTTTTGATCTTTAACCAACTTTTTCCTGTGAATTTTACTAGTTCCTTCTTTTCATATAACTTTTTCATGGAAAATCTGATTATTTTCTCAATATTTTTATATTATACTGCTATTTTTATATATATACTGCGCTGAAATCCGCATTTCCTAAACTACTATGAAAGTTTTTGATCTTTAACCAACTTTTTCCTGTCATTTTTACTAGTTTCTTCTTTTCATATAACTTTTTCTGCTCTTTTACCTACTTTTTTCATGGAATATCTGATTATTTTCTCAATATTTTTATATTATATATATATACTGCGCTGAAACCCGCATTTCCTAAACTACTATGAAAGTTTTAGATCTTTAACCAACTTTTTCCTCTGATTATTACTAGTTTCTTCTTTTCATATAACTTTTCTGCTCTTTTACCTACATTTTTCATGGAAAATCTGATTATTTTCTCAATATTTTTATATTATATATATATCTACTGCGCTGAAACTCGCATTTCCTAAACTACTATGAAAGTTTTTGATCTTTAACCAACCTTTTCCTGTGATTTTAACTATTTTCTTCTTTTCATATAACTTTTTCTGCTCTTTTACCTACTTTTTTCATGGAAAATCTGATTATTTTCTCAATATTTTTATATTATATATATATACTGCGCTGAAACCCCCATTTCCTAAACAACTATGAAAGTTTTTGATCTTTAACCAACTTTTTCCTGTGATTTTTACTAGTTTCTTCTATTCATATAACTTTTTCTACTTTTATACCTACTTTTTTCATGGAAAATCTGATTATTTTCTCAATATTTTTATATTATATATATATACTGCGCCGAAACCCGTATCTTCCTAAACTACTATAAAAGTTTTTGATCTTTAACCAACTTTTTCCTGTCATTTTTACTAGTTTCTTCCTTTCATATAACTTATTCTGCTCTTTTACCTACATTTTTCATGGAAAATATGATTATTTTCTCAATATTTTTATATTATATATATATATACTGCGCTGAAACCCGCATTTCCTAAACTACTATGAAAGTTTTAGATCTTTAACCAACTTTTTCCTCTGATTATTACTAGTTTCTTCTTTTCATATAACTTTTCTGCTCTTTTACCTACATTTTTCATGGAAAATCTGATTATTTTCTCAATATTTTTATATTATATATATATACTGCGCTGAAACTCGCATTTCCTAAACTATAATGAAAGTTTTTGATCTTTAACCAACTTTTTCCTGTGAATTTTACTAGTTTCTTCTTTTCATATAACTTTTGCTCTTTTACCTACATTTTTCTTGGAAAATCTGATTATTTTCTCAATATTTTTATATTATACTGCTATTTTTATATATATACTGCGCTGAAACCCGCATTTCCTAAACTACTATGAAAGTTTTTGATCTTTAACCAACTTTTTCCTGTCATTTTTACTAGTTTCTTCTTTTCATATAACTTTTTCTGCTCTTTTACCTACTTTTTTCATGGAAAATCTGATTATTTTCTCAATATTTTTATATTATACTGCTATTTTATATATTTACTGCGCTGGAACCCGCATTTCCTAAACTTCTATGAAAGATTTGATCTTTAACCAACTTTTTCCTGTGATTTTTACTAGTTTCTTCTTTTCATATAACTTTTTCTGCTCTTTTACCTACATTTTTCATGGAAAATCTGATTATTTTCTTAATATTTTTATATTATACTGCTATTTTTATATATATCCTATGATATTTACTAGTTTCTTCTTTTCATATAATTTTTTCTGCTCTTTTACCTACATTTTTCATGGAAAATCTGATTATTTTCTCAGTATTTTTATATTATATATATATAATGCGCTGAAACCCGCATTTCCTAAACTACTATGAAAGTATTTGATCTTTAACCAACTTTTTCCTGTGGTTTTTACTAGTTTCTTCTTTTCATATAACTTTTTCTGCTCTTTTACCTACATTTTTCATGGAAATACTGATTATTTTCTCAATATTTTTATATTATACTGCTATTTTTATAT
Organism: Eristalis arbustorum; assembly: GCA_916610145.1. Classification (NCBI taxonomy): domain Eukaryota; kingdom Metazoa; phylum Arthropoda; class Insecta; order Diptera; family Syrphidae; genus Eristalis; species Eristalis arbustorum. Next base: position 371,038 of record CAKAIZ010000408.1, on the reverse strand, counting down.
ATATACTGCGCTGAAACACGCATTTCCTAAACTACTATGAAAGTTTTTGATCTTTAACCAACTTTTTCCGGTCTTTTTTACTAGTTTCTTCATTTCATATCACTTTTTCTGCTCTTTTACCTACTTTTTTCAAGGAAAATCTGATTATTTTCTCAAAATTTTTATATTATACTGCTAGTTTTATATATATATACAGCGCTGAAACCCGCATTTTCTAAACTACTATTAAAGTTTTTGATCTTTAACCAACTTTTTCCTGTGATTTTTACTAGTTTCTTCCTTTCATATAACTTTTTCTGCTCTTTTACCTACATTTTTCATGGAAAATCTGATTATTTTCTCAATATTTTTATGATATACTGCTATTTTTATATATATACTGCGCTGAAACCCGTATTTCCTAAACTACTATGAAAGTTTTTGATCTTTAACCAACTTTTTCCTGTCATTCTTACTAGTTTCTTCTTTTCATATAACTTTTTCTGCTCTTTTACCTACTTTTTTCATGGAAAATCTGATTATTTTCTCAATATTTTTATATTATACTGCTATTTTTATATATAAACTGCGCTGAAACCCGCATTTCCTAAACTACTATGAAAGTTTTTGATCTTTCACCAACTTTTTACTGTGAATTTTACTAGTTCCTTCTTTTCATATAACTTTTTCATGTAAAATCTGATTATTTTCTCAATATTTTTATATTATACTGCTATTTTTATATATATACTGCGCTGAAATCCGCATTTCCTAAGCTACTATGAAAGTTTTTGATCTTTAACCAACTTTTTCCTGTCATTTTTACTAGTTTCTTCTTTTCATATAACTTTTTCTGCTCTTTTACCTACTTTTGTCATGGAAAATCTGATTATTTTCTCAATATTTTTATATTATATATATATATACTGCGCTGAAACCCGCATTTCCTAAACTACTATGAAAGTTTTAGATCTTTAACCAACTTTTTCCTCTGATTATTACTAGTTTCTTCTTTTCATATAACTTTTCTGCTCTTTTACCTACATTTTGCATGGAAAATCTGATTATTTTCTCAATATTTTTATATTATATATATATCTACTGCGCTGAAACTCGCATTTCCTAAACTACTATGAAAGTTTTTGATCTTTAACCAACCTTTTCCTCTGATTTTAACTATTTTCTTCTTTTCATATAACTTTTTCTGCTCTTTTACCTACTTTTTTCATGGAAAATCTGATTATTTTCTCAATATTTTTATATTATTTATATATATACTGCGCTGAAACCCCCATTTCCTAAACAACTATGAAAGTTTTTGATCTTTAACCAACTTTTTCCTGTGATTTTTACTAGTTTCTTCTATTCATATAACTTTTTCTGCTTTTATACCTACTTTTTTCATAGAAAATCTGATAATGTTCTCAATATTTTTATATTATATATATATACTGCGCTGAAACCCGCATTTCCTAAACTACTATGAAAGTTTTTGATCTTTAACCAACTTTTTCCTGTGATTTTTACTAGTTTCTTCTTTTCATATAACTTTTTCTGCTCTTTTACCTACATTTTTCATGGAAAATCTGATTATTTTCTCAATATTTTTATATTATATATATATATACTGCGCTGAAACCCGCATTTCCTAAACTACTATGAAAGTTTTTGATCTTTAACCAACTTTTTCCTAGTTTCTTCTTTTCATATAACTTCTTCTGCTCTTTTACCTACATTTTTCATGGAAAATCTGATTATTTTCTCAATATTTTTATATTATATATATATACTGCGCTGAAACTCGTATTACCTAAACTTCTATGAAAGTTTTTGATCTTAAACTAACTTTTTCCTGTGATTTTTACTAGTTTCTTCTTTTCATATAACTTTTTCTGCTCTTTTACCTACATTTTTCATGGAAAATCTGATAATTTTCTCAATATTTTTATATTATACTGCTATTTTTATATATATACTGCGCTGAAACCCGCATTTCCTAAACTACTATGAAAGTTTTTGATCTTTAACCAACTTTTTCCTGTCATTTTTACTAGTTTCTTCTTGTCATATAACTTTTTCTGCTCTTTTACCTACTTTTTTCATGGAAAATCTGATTATTTTCTCAATATTTTTATATTTTACTGCTATTTTATATATTTACTGCGCTGGAACCCGCATTTCCTAAACTTCTATGAAAGTTTTTGATCTTTAACCAACTTTTTCCTGTGATTTTTACTAGTTTCTTCTTTTCATATAACTTTTTCTGCTCTCTTACCTACATTTTTCATGGAAAATCTGATTATTTTCTCAATATTTTTATATATATACTGCGCTGAAACCCGCATTTCCTAAACTACTAGGAAAGTTTTTGATCTTTAACCAACTTTTTCCTGTGATTTTTACTAATTTCTTCTTTTCATATAATTTTTTCTGCTCTTTTACCTACATTTTTCATGGAAAATCTGATTATTTTCTCAGTATTTTTATATTATATATATATACTGCGCTGAAACCCGCATATCCTAAACTACTATGAAAGTATTTGATCTTTAACCAACTTTTTCCTGTGGTTTTTACTAGTTTCTTCTTTTCATATAACTTTGTCTGCTCTTTTACCTACATTTTTCATGGAAAATCTGATTATTTTCTCAATATTTTTATATTATATATATATATACTGCGCTGAAACCCGCATTTCCTAAACTACTATGAAAGTTTTTGATCTTTAACCAACTTTTTTCTGTGTTTTTTATTAGTTTCTTCTTTTCATATAACTTTTTCTGCTCTGTTACCTACATTTTTCATGGAAAATCTGATTATTTTCTCAATATTTTTTATATTATACTGCTATTTTTATATATATACTGCTTTATATATAATCTTATTATTTTCTCAATATTTTTATATTATACTGCTATTTTCATACATATACTGCGTGGAAACCCGCATTTCCTAAACTACTATGAAAGTTTTTGATCTTTAACCAACTTTTTCCTGTGATTCTTACTAGTTTCTTCTTTTCATATAACTTTTTCTGCTCTTTTACCTACTTTTTTCATGGAAAATCTGATTATTTTCTCAATATTTTTATATTATACTGCTATTTTTATATATATACTGCGCTGAAACCCGCATTTCCTAAACTACTATGAAAGTTTTTGATCTTTAACCAACATGTTCCTGTGATTTTTACTAGTTTCTTCCTTTCATATAACTTTTTCTGCTCTTTTACCTACATTTTTCATGGAAAATCTGATTATTTTCTCAATATTTTTATATTATATATATATATATATACTGCGCTGGAACCCGCATTTCCTAAAATACTATGAAAGTTTTTGATCTTTAACCAACTTTTTCCTGTGATTCTTACTAGTTTCTTCTTTTCATATAACTTTTTCTGCTCTTTTACCTACTTTTTTCATGGAAAATCTGATTATTTTCTCAATATTTTTATATTATACTGCTATTTTTATACATATACTGCGCTGTAACCCGCATTTCCTATACTACTATGAAAGTTTTTGATCTTTAACCAACTTTTTAATGTGATTTTTACTAGTTTCTGTTTTTCATATAACTTTTTCTGCTCTTTTACCTACTTTTTTCATGGAAAATCTATACTGCGCTGAAACCCGCATTTCCTAAGCTACTATGAAAGTTTTTGATCTCTAACCAACTTTTTCCTGTCATTTTTACTAGTTTCTTCTTTTCATACAACGTTTTCTGCTCTTTTACCTACATTTTTCATAGAAAATCTGATTATTTTCTCAATATTTTTATATTATACTGCTATTTTTATATATATACTGCGCTGAAACCCGCATTTCCTAAACTACTATGAAAGTTTTTGATCTTTAACCAACTTTTTCCTGTGATTTTTACTAGTTTCTTCTTTTCATATAACTTTTTCTGCTCTTTTACCTACTTTTTTCATGGAAAATCTGATTATTTTCTCAATATTTTTATATTATACTGCTATTTTTATATATATACTGCGCTGAAACCCGCATTTCCTAAACTTCTATGAAAGTTTTTGATCTTTAACCAACATTTTCCTGTGATTTTTACTAGTTTCTTCCTTTCATATAACTTTTTCTGCTCTTTTACCTACATTGTTCATGGAAAATCTGATTATTTTCTTAATATTTTTATATTATATATATATATATATACTGCGCTGGAACCCGCATTTCCTAAAATACTATGAAAGTTTTTGATCTTTAACAAACTTTTTCCTGTGATTTTTACTAGTTTCTTCTTTTCATATAACTTCTTCTGCTCTTTTACCTACATTTTTCATAGAAAATCTGATTATTTTCTCAATATTTTTATATTATACTGCAATTTTTATATATATACTGCGCTGAAACCCGCATTTCCTATACTACTATGAAAGTTTTTGATCTTTAACCAACTTTTTAATGTGATTTTTACTAGTTTCTTCTTTTCATATAACTTTTTCTGCTCTTTTACCTACATTTTTCATGGAAAATCTGATTATTTTCTCAATATTTTTATATATATACTGCGCTGAAACCCGCATTTCCTAAACTACTAGGAAAGTTTTTGATCTTTAACCAACTTTTTCCTGTGATTTTTACTAGTTTCTTCATTTCATATAATTTTTTCTGCTCTTTTACCTACATTTTTCATGGAAAATCTGATTATTTTCTCAGTATTTTTATATTATATATATATACTGCGCTGAAACCCGCATTTCCTAAACAACTATGAAAGTATTTGATCTTTAACCAACTTTTTTCCTGTGGTTTTCACTAGTTTCTTCTTTTCATATAACTTTGTCTGCTCTTTTACCTACATTTTTCATGGAAAATCTGATTATTTTCTCAATATTTTTATATTAGCATTTCCTAAACTACTATGAAAGTTTTTGATCTTTAACCAACTTTTTCCTGTGATTCTTACTAGTTTCTTCTTTTCATATAACTTTTTCTGCTCTTTTACCTACTTTTTTCATGGAAAATCTGATTATTTTCTCAATATTTTTATATTATACTGCTATTTTTATATATATACTGCGCTGAAACCCGCATTTCCTAAACTACTATGAAAGTTTTTGATCTTTAACCAACATTTTCCTGTGATTTTTACTAGTTTCTTCCTTTCATATAACTTTTTCTGCTCTTTTACCTACATTTTTCATGGAAAATCTGATTATTTTCTCAATATTTTTATATTATACTGCTATTTTTATATATATACTGCGCTGGAACCCGCATTTCCTAAAATACTATGAAAGTTTTTGATCTTTAACCAACTTTTTCCTGTGATTCTTACTAGTTTCTTCTTTTCATATAACTTTTTCTGCTCTTTTACCTACTTTTTTCATGGAAAATCTGATTATTTTCTCAATATTTTTATATTATACTGCTATTTTTATATATATACTGCGCTGAAACCCGCATTTCCTATACTACTATGAAAGTTTTTGATCTTTAACCAACTTTTTAATGTGATATTTACTAGTTTCTGTTTTTCATATAACTTTTTCTGCTCTTTTACCTACTTTTTTCATGGAAAATCTATACTGCGCTGAAACCCGCATTTCCTAAGCTACTATGAAAGTTTTTGATCTCTAACCAACTTTTTCCTGTCATTTTTACTAGTTTCTTCTTTTCATACAACGTTTTCTGCTCTTTTACCTGACATTTTTCATAGAAAATCTGATTATTTTCTCAATATTTTTATATTATACTGCTATTTTTATATATATACTGCGCTGAAACCCGCATTTCCTAAACTACTATGAAAGTTTTTGATCTTTAACCAACTTTTTCCTGTGATTTTTACTAGTTTCTTCTTTTCATATAACTTTTTCTGCTCTTTTACCTACTTTTTTCATGGAAAATCTGATTATTTTCTCAATATTTTTATATTATACTGCTATTTTTATATATATACTGCGCTGAAACCCGCATTTCCTAAACTTCTATGAAAGTTTATGATCTTTAACCAACATTTTCCTGTGATTTTTACTAGTTTCTTCCTTTCATATAACTTTTTCTGCTCTTTTACCTACATTTTTCATGGAAAATCTGATTATTTTCTTAATATTTTTATATTATATATATATATATATATATACTGCGCTGGAACCCGCATTTCCTAAAATACTATGAAAGTTTTTGATTTTTAACAAACTTTTTCCTGTGATTTTTACTAGTTTCTTCTTTTCATATAACTTCTTCTGCTCTTTTAACTACATTTTTCATAGAAAATCTGATTATTTTCTCAATATTTTTATATTATACTGCTATTTTTATATATATACTGCGCTGAAACCCGCATTTCCTATACTACTATGAAAGTTTTTGATCTTTAACCAACTTTTTTAATGTGATTTTTACTAGTTTCTTCTTTTCATATAACTTTTTCTGCTCTTTTACCTACTTTTTTCATGGAAAATCTGATTATTTTTTTATTATATATATATATACTGCGCTGAAACCCGCATTTCCTATGCTACTATGAAAGTTTTTGATCTTTAACCAACTTTTTCCTGTCATTTTTACTAGTTTCTTCTTTTCATACAACGTTTTCTGCTCTTTTACCTACATTTTTCATAGAAAATCTGATTATTTTCTCAATATTTTTATTCTATATTGTTATTTTTATATATATACTGCGCTGAAACCCGCATTTCCTAAACTACTATGAAAGTTTTTGATCTTTAACCAACTTTTTCCTGTGATTTTTACTAGTTTCTTCTTTTCATATAACTTTTTCTGCTCTTTTACCTACTTTTTTCATGGAAAATCTGATTATTTTCTCAATATTTTTATATTATACTGCTATTTTTATATATATACTGCGCTGAAACCCGCATTTCCTAAGCTACTATGAAAGTTTTTGATCTTTAACCAACTTTTTCCTGTGATTCTTAGTAGTTTCTTCTTTTCATATAACTTTTTCTGCTCTTTTACCTACTTTTTTCATGGAAAATCTGATTATTTTCTCAATATTTTTATATTATACTGCTATTTTTATATATATACTGCGCTGAAACCCGCATTTCCTATACTACTATGAAAGTTTTTGATCTTTAACCAACTTTTTAATGTGATTTTTACTAGTTTCTGTTTTTCATATAACTTTTTCTGCTCTTTTACCTACTTTTTTCATGGAAAATCTATACTGCGCTGAAACCCGCATTTCCTAAGCTACTATGAAAGTTTTTGATCTCTAACCAACTTTTTCCTGTGATTTTTACTAGTTTCTTCTTTTCATATAACTTTTTATGCTCTTTTACCTACTTTTTTCATGGAAAATCTGATTATTTTCTCAATATTTTTATATTATACTGCTATTTTTATATATATACTGCGCTGAAACCCGCATTTCCTAAACTTCCATGAAAGTTTCTGATCTTTAACCAACATTTTCCTGTGATTTTTACTAGTTTCTTTTTCATATAACTTTTTCTGCTCTTTTACCTACATTTTTCATGGAAAATCTGATTATTTTCTTAATATTTTTATATTATATATATATATATATATACTGCGCTGGAACCCGCATTTCCTAAAATACTATGAAAGTTTTTGATCTTTAACAAACTTTTTCCTGTGATTTTTACTAGTTTCTACTTTTCATATAACTTCTTCTGCTCTTTTACCTACATTTTTCATAGAAAATCTGATTATTTTCTCAATATTTTTATATTATACTGCTATTTTTATATATATACTGCGCTGAAACCCGCATTTCCTATACTACTATGAAAGTTTTTGATCTTTAACCAACTTTTTAATGTGATTTTTACTAGTTTCTTCTTTTCATATAACTTTTTCTGCTCTTTTACCTACTTTTTTCATGGAAAATCTGATTATTTTTTTATTATATATATATATACTGCGCTGAAACCCGCATTTCCTAAGCTACTATGAAAGTTTTTGATCTTTAACCAACTTTTTCCTGTCATTTTTACTAGTTTCTTCTTTTCATATAACTTTTTCTGCTCTTTTACCTACTTTTTTCATGGAAAATCTGATTATTTTCTCAATATTTTTATATTATACTGCTATTTTTATATATATACTGCGCTGAAACCCGCATTTCCTAAACTTCTATGAAAGTTTATGATCTTTAACCAACATTTTCCTGTGATTTTTACTAGTTTCTTCCTTTCATATAACTTTTTCTGCTCTTTTACCTACATTTTTCATGGAAAATCTGATTATTTTCTTAATATTTTTATATTATATATATATATATATATATACTGCGCTGGAACCCGCATTTCCTAAAATACTATGAAAGTTTTTGATTTTTAACAAACTTTTTCCTGTGATTTTTACTAGTTTCTTCTTTTCATATAACTTCTTCTGCTCTTTTAACTACATTTTTCATAGAAAATCTGATTATTTTCTCAATATTTTTATATTATACTGCTATTTTTATATATATACTGCGCTGAAACCCGCATTTCCTATACTACTATGAAAGTTTTTGATCTTTAACCAACTTTTTAATGTGATTTTTACTAGTTTCTTCTTTTCATATAACTTTTTCTGCTCTTTTACCTACTTTTTTCATGGAAAATCTGATTATTTTTTTATTATATATATATATACTGCGCTGAAACCCGCATTTCCTAAGCTACTATGAAAGTTTTTGATCTTTAACCAACTTTTTCCTGTCATTTTTACTAGTTTCTTCTTTTCATACAACGTTTTCTGCTCTTTTACCTACATTTTTCATAGAAAATCTGATTATTTTCTCAATATTTTTATTCTATATTGTTATTTTTATATATATACTGCGCTGAAACCCGCATTTCCTAAACTACTATGAAAGTTTTTGATCTTTAACCAACTTTTTCCTGTGATTTTTACTAGTTTCTTCTTTTCATATAACTTTTTCTGCTCTTTTACCTACTTTTTTCATGGAAAATCTGATTATTTTCTCAATATTTTTATATTATACTGCTATTTTTTATATATATACTGCGCTGAAACCCGCATTTCCTAAGCTACTATGAAAGTTTTTGATCTTTAACCAACTTTTTCCTGTGATTCTTAGTAGTTTCTTCTTTTCATATAACTTTTTCTGCTCTTTTACCTACTTTTTTTCATGGAAAATCTGATTATTTTCTCAATATTTTTATATTATACTGCTATTTTTATATATATACTGCGCTGAAACCCGCATTTCCTATACTACTATGAAAGTTTTTGATCTTTAACCAACTTTTTAATGTGATTTTTACTAGTTTCTGTTTTTCATATAACTTTTTCTGCTCTTTTACCTACTTTTTTCATGGAAAATCTATACTGCGCTGAAACCCGCATTTTCCTAAGCTACTATGAAAGTTTTTGATCTTTAACCAACTTTTTCCTGTGATTTTTACTAGTTTCTTCTTTTCATATAACTTTTTATGCTCTTTTACCTACTTTTTTTCATGGAAAATCTGATTATTTTCTCAATATTTTTATATTATACTGCTATTTTTATATATATACTGCGCTGAAACCGCATTTCCTAAACTTCCATGAAAGTTTCTGATCTTTAACCAACATTTTCCTGTGATTTTTACTAGTTTTCTTTTTCATATAACTTTTTCTGCTCTTTTACCTACATTTTTCATGGAAAATCTGATTATTTTCTTAATATTTTTATATTATATATATATATATATATACTGCGCTGGAACCCGCATTTCCTAAAATACTATGAAAGTTTTTGATCTTTAACAAACTTTTTCCTGTGATTTTTACTAGTTTCTACTTTTCATATAACTTCTTCTGCTCTTTTACCTACATTTTTCATAGAAAATCTGATTATTTTCTCAATATTTTTATATTATACTGCTATTTTTATATATATACTGCGCTGAAACCCGCATTTCCTATACTACTATGAAAGTTTTTGATCTTTAACCAACTTTTTAATGTGATTTTTACTAGTTTCTTCTTTTCATATAACTTTTTCTGCTCTTTTACCTACTTTTTTCATGGAAAATCTGATTATTTTTTTATTATATATATATATACTGCGCTGAAACCCGCATTTCCTAAGCTACTATGAAAGTTTTTGATCTTTAACCAACTTTTTCCTGTCATTTTTACTAGTTTCTTCTTTTCATATAACTTTTTCTGCTCTTTTACCTACTTTTTTCATGGAAAATCTGATTATTTTCTCAATATTTTTATATTATACTGCTATTTTTATATATATACTGCGCTGAAACCAGCATTTCCTAAACTACTATGAAAGTTTTTGATCTTTAACCAACTTTTTTTCTGTGATTTTTACTAGTTTCTTATTTTCATATAACTTTTTCTGCTCTTTTACCTACTTTTTTCATGGAAAATCTGATTATTTTCTCAATAGTTTTATATTATACTGCTATTTTTATATATATACTGCGCTGAAACCCGCATTTCCTAAACTTCTATGAAAGTTTTTGATCTTTAACCAACATTTTCCTGTGATTTTTACTAGTTTCTTCCTTTCATATAACTTTTTCTGCTCTTTTACCTACTTTTTTCATGGAAAATCTGATTATTTTCTCAATATTTTTATATTATACTGCTATTTTTATATATATACTGCGCTGAAAACCCGCATTTCCTAAACTTCTATGAAAGTTTTTGATCTTTAACCAACATTTTCCTGTGATTTTTACTAGTTTCTTCCTTTCATATAACTTTTTCTGCTCTTTTACCTACTTTTTTCATGGAAAATCTGATTATTTTCTCAATATTTTTATATTATACTGCTATTTTTATATATATACTGCGCTGAAACCCGCATTTCCTAAACTACTATGAAAGTTTTTGATCTTTGACCAACTTTTTCCTGTGATTTTTACTAGTTTCTTCTTTTCATATAACTTTTTCTGCTCTTTTACCTACTTTTTCTTACCTATACTGCTATTTTTATATATATATATACAGCGCTGAAACCCGCATTTCCTAAACTTCTATGAAAGTTTTTGATCTTTTACCAAGTTTTTCCTGTGATTTTTACTAGTTTCTTCTTTTCTTCTTTTTTTCTGCTCATTTGCCTACATTTTTCATGGAAAATCTGATTATTTTCTCAATATTTTTATATTATATTGCTATTTTTATATATATACTGCGCTGAAACCTGCATTTCCTAAACTACTATGAAAGTTTTTAATCTTTAACCAACTTTTTTCCTGTGATTTTTACTAGTTTCTTATTTTCATATAACTTTTTCTGCTCTTTTACCTACTTTTTTCATGGAAAATCTGATTATTTTCTCAATATTTTTATATTATACTGCTATTTTTATATATATACAGCGCTGAAACCCGCATTTCCTAAACTACTATGAAAGTTTTTGATCTTTTACCAACTTTTTCCTGTGATTTTTAATAGTTTCTTCTTTTCATATAACTTTTTCTGCTATTTTAACTAAATTTTTCATGGAAAATCTGATTATTTTCTCAATATTTTTATATTATACTGCTATTTATATATATATACTGCGCTGAAACCCGCATTTCCTAAACTACTATGAACGTTGTTGATCTTTAACCAACTTTTTCCTGTCATATTTACTAGTTTCTTCTTTTCATATAACTTTTTCTGCTCTTTTACCTACTTTTTTCATGGAAAATCTGATTATTTTCTCAATATTTTTATATTATACTGCTATTTTTATATATATACAGCGCTGAAACCCGCATTTCCTAAACTACTATGAAAGTTTTTGATCTTTAACCAACTTTTTAATGTGATTTTTACTAGTTTCTTCTTTTCATATAACTTTTTCTGCTATTTTACCTACTTTTTTCATGGAAAATCTGATTATTTTCTCAATATTTTTTTATTATATATATATATATACTGCGCTGAAACCCTAGCTACTATGAAAGTTTTTGATCTTTAACCAACTTTTTCTGTGATTTTTACTAGTTTGTCGCGCCCCCTGGCGACAATGGGTGGTCCTGAATATACCTCCCGACCCGACCGACTCAGCTGGGGTGGGTCCCACAGCTATTACAACAAAAATTCGATCTTCCCGAAGGAAGTGGGCGCCACGTCGTCTTTCGACGGGGACGACGAAACCCAAATGTGAAGATTTGTATATATATATATATACCCCGTCCGGTATATATATATATATACTTCACCGGAAAAGTTAGGGGAAAACCGATATTGGCCTTGGTTCGAAGAACCGCGGCCCACACGTCAACTCCAAAGAGCGACTTTCACCCAGCAATTGCTTGGGCTCGGTGGCCAACTGTCCCCACACACACACTTTGACAACACCACAAACACACACACACAGAGGGATAACGGGTACCGGGCGACCCCGAGTACTCCGCCAACACAATTCGCGTGGTACCGGTTCGGTACCGAAAATTTACGGGCCAACAAAATTTCGCGAAGCGACCTTTGTGTCGCAAACCGACGGGTGGTATTACCCCCCATGAACACTTCTTACGGTACGGTACGGTACGGGATCTTACGCGATTTTTTTCTATCCCCTTTTTGGGCACTACGCACTTTGAAAAATTTTATTATTTTTTTTTCTTTTTTTTTTTTTTTTGATTGGGGCTCCCTCGGAGTCTCCCCAATCACCACTATCACAAAAAAAATCTACCACCAAAAGTAATACAAATTCCCACAAAGGGGTACTTATCCGTTTTCCCGTTTCCTTTGTTTGCTGCTCCCTGGCGTCTTCTTCGTTCTCCTCGTCCTCGTCTTTCCGCTTATTTTTTTTTGTGTTCCCTTTGTGGTTTTTTTTTTTTTCTCTCGTTGTCTCCTTTTGTTTGGTCACTTCCCTTTTTTTTTGTAAATTTTGTTTTTTTTTTCTCTTCCCTTTTTTTCAAAAATTCGCGAGCAAACTCTCTGTGGGACGTGGTGTCCCTTACGCGGGTATGCTAAGAATGACCCCACTCGCATTCCTACATTCCCATCATACCAAATACGACATTCACACACATGCAATTTCCTTCATCCATATTCTTTCGCCCATACCACACATTCTTAGAATTCCTGACATTCCAAGAAGTGTGGTATATCCTCATACGCACAGCGCACGGCGATCGCACCACTGTCGTCTCACTCACTCTCACGGTGTTCGTCGGACCCGGCAACGGCACGCATCCAGCCTTTGTTTACATTATAGTGTCTGGCCTCCCATTGGCTCTTTTGCGAGCTTTTCGCACGCACACTGATGCAGTCCCCTCGATCGCAGTAACCACCTCCCGCTCCCAGTCTTTCTTGGGTGGGTGCATGTGTGATCGTCGGTGGACTGTCATCGTTGCACTTGCTCCTCTTGATCGCGGTAACACCCCCGCTGGCCAGTTCCTGTGGGGCGGTGTGTGTGTTTATCCGCTGGTGCGTGTGCCGACTCCGTCGATCAGCTGTTCCGTTGATCGGCTACCAGTGTAAAGGGAATCACATCCAATGCACTGGCAGCCTCCCTCGATGCCTCACTCACTTCATCCACATCCCCATGCATTTGACAGGCATTTTCTATCTACACTACGATGTTTGGGTTGTCTTCTTTGTAATTATTTGGGATGATTGGGGATTACACATCCATACATACATACAATTGTTATCCGTGGGTCATTCTTAGTATGGATCTTTTTTTTTTTTCGCAGCATACTCTTGGGGGTTAAGGTTGGACGGCGACTCGGAGAACTTTGAAGAGCCCTGGGCCCTTTTGCAAATTTATGTTTGTCTTCGCTACGCTATCTGTTCTTATATTATATCTCCGGATAAGTAACCCTTTGGTTCGCGAACCCTATCGTCGCATAAGCTCCCGGGCAGATCTTATAAAAAACAGGGGAAACGTAGTCGTTGGCGAAGTGGTCGAGGTTTCCCTTTATCTCGTATGGGAATTGGGGGGTTTGGGCAGACGAAACAAAATCTTTTGTTGCGTGCATTTTGGCACGCGACAACCCCACCCTTACCTCCGCGAAATTTGCTCGCAAATTTCGCAGTAGGATTTATTTGGCGTAACCTCAATCTCCGGCGCGGTATGGCTTTAAATCTTTCGCGTGCCATACTCCTCTTTCTTTTCCGCTCTCGTCTTCGAGGATATACGTCCACGGGGATACCCTTTTTCGTATCGCGAACGGCCCGACGTACTTCGGTGCTAGCTTCGCCGCGTAGTAATTCGCTGCGTCCGACAACACCATGTTTCTCCTCCATACCAACTCGTTTGGTAGGTACTGGACGTCCCTCCGCCTTACGTTATACAGGTTGGAAGTTTTCTGTATCGCTACATCCAACTTCTTCCCTATATCCGCCCTCAGCTCTCGGAATCTCTTGCCCATTTCCGTCATCTCCGTTCGTAAGTCGCCCGTGTCGCTACCTTCGCCCGATTCGTTCGCGGTGATTTCGTTACGCTCGTCGTCTCCCCCGACTGTCCTCTTTTGCCCGTTTTCCTTCCCGACTTCCGAATCCGTTCCCGACGTTACCATCTCTCGACCGAAATTCGCGTAGTAGGGGCTAACCCCCAACACGTTGTGTTGCGCGGTCCGGATGCAACACGCAACCTTAGCCAAGTGGGTATCCCACGTCCGGTGGTTCTCCGACACGTACGCGCGCAATGTTGTTTTTATGATTTGGTTTATCCGCTCAGCCGGGTTGGCTTGCGGGTGGTAATGCGCGGTGAAACGAACTCGAGTGCCATACCCCTGACACAGCTTCTTCAATTCTCCCCCTCGAAACTGGGGCCCGTTGTCGCAAATGATAGTCGACGGTACACCAAACAGTAGGAACACATTATCCTCGAGCTGTTTGATGACCGTCTTCGCGGTCGCGTTCCTTAATGCGAACAGTAGTGGAAACTTTGTGAAGTAATCCACTACTGTCAGAATGTAAGTGTACCCGCTGGTAGACCTCGGAAGCGGTCCTACCAGGTCCACGCAGATCATCTGCCACGGATCTACTACCCCTCTCCTTCGCACCATCCAACCAGCCGGTTTGGTGTTCACTGGTTTCACAGCCTGACATATCCTACAGTTCCTAACATACCGGGTAATATCGGCCCGCATTTTCGGCCAATAATACCTGGTTCCTACCCTAGCTAATGTTTTATGCACCCCCATGTGCCCTGCCAACGGATTGTCGTGACATTCTTTTAATATTCTGGCCCTATCTGACTTCCCTACTACTTCTTTCCACTCTAGCTCCTGGTCACGCACAATCACATGATTTGCCCTAACGAACCTATACAATTTCCCTAACTCGACCTTCCATGTCGGATATGAGAGGGGGTTTGCCGCAACTTTCTCGATCATTCCCTGGACCCATGGGTCCGACACTACCTGCTCCTCTATCCCAGCCGTCACCTCTACGGCCCTGGAGAGCATATCTGGAACCACATGTTCCTTCCCCTTCCTATGAACGATTTCAAAGTCGAACTGTTGCAGCTTCACCGCCCATCTCGCTAACCTGCCACAAGGGTCCTTCAGATTGCTTAACCATACTAGGGAATAGTGATCCGTCACGACCGTGAATCGAACACCTTCGATGTAAGGTCGCAACTTCTCAACCGCCCATAGTACAGCCAAACACTCCTTCTCCGTCGTGGAATAGTTTCTCTCACACCTATTCAGCGACCTGCTCAAATAACAAATGACCTTCTCTCCGCCCTCCACGTTTTGACTGAGCACTGCTCCTACACCATAATCCGAAGCGTCGGTTTGTACAACAAACGGCCGCTCAAAATCCGGGCAGGTGAGGATCGGGGCAGTCACTAGGCACTCTTTTGCCCTGCGAAAACTCCCCTCGCACTCGTCACTCCACACAAATTTAGTGCTCTTCTTGAGCAAAATGGTCAATGGTTTGACCAGGGTCGCGAAATCTGGTATAAACCTCCTTTACCACGAAACTGTACCTAAAAAGCTCCTAACTTCCCTAACGTTCTTCGGTGCAGGAATCCTAACCATACTATCTACTTTCTCTGGGTCCACGTGTAAACCTTGACGGTCCACCACGTATCCTAAGTACCTTAACGAGGACATGCAGAAGTTACATTTTTCCTCTCCCAGTTTGAGGCCGGCTTCTCTAAGTCTTTTGAAGACCTCCTCCAATATCGCGAGGTGCTTATCGAAATCGTTCGTAACCACGATTATGTCGTCGAGGTATACGAACACGTGTGGCTCTAGGTCGGGGCCTAGCACCGTGTCGATAAATCGCTGCCACGTCGCAGGCGCATTATGCAACCCAAAAGGCATTCGCTTGAATTGGAAGAGGCCTCTATTTGGAACCGTGAAGGCCGTGTACTGCCGTGACTTCTCCTCCATCGGGATCTGCCAGTAAGCGGATTTTATATCCAGGGATGATAAAAACTTTGCATCCCGGAGCTTATCTAGCGTCGAGGTTATATAAGGCAAGGGGTAAGCATCCCTCTCTGTGACCTTATTTAATTTCCGGTAGTCCACGCAGAACCGGAACGAACCGTCCTTCTTCCGGATCATGACGATCGGAGAAGCCCAAGGACTGTTCGATTTCTCAATAACTCCGTTCTTAAGCATGTCCTCCAACTCGCTATCTATGTGTCGTTGAACCGCAGGAGATACCGGATAGTACCTCTGCTTGATTGGTTCAGACGACGTCCTAATCTTATGCTCTACCAAATGAGTGCACCCAATGCCTGCCGGCATATCCCGAAATGCGCTCTCAACGAGAGTCTTTAGCTGTCTCTCTTGGTCTCCACTCAGATCTGCCCTTTCCATTATTGCGGACACCGAGGCTGTGGGTTGTTTTTGGAAGCTCCACTCGCCGGAGCCCAAATCCAAAACTACCCTCGCTCGGCTAAGGAAGTCCGCCCCCAGAATTAAAGCTTGTGGCAGAGAGGGAATGACCAGACAGTCTAAGAGGATCGCCTCTCCTCGCAACTCCATTGGTAGGCTCACCGTCCCTAATACTCCTACTCCTGCACCGTTTGCTAAAATTACCCTACTAGTTTTTCCCTGCGCTAAACTAAGTCCTAACCCTACTAACTTATCCCAACCTTCCCTACCGACGATGGTACGCGATGACCCCGAATCTACAAGCCCTACCAACCTAACCAGATAAACGCTAACTCCTAAATATGGGCGCACATCGTCCTTTTCTACCTCTAATGTGAAACCTAAGCGAACTTTCCTTCCCGACTGGTTGCCAGCAGGCAACCTCCCTATTGTCCCCGACGCTCCCGCCCTGCTGCCGGAGGAGGTCGTTGCCCATTTCCCGAGCATCTGCGGCAATCACGCAAGATTACCCCAGGCTGCCCGCACCCGAAGCACCTTCTCGGAACTGTACAAGTTCTCGAGAAGTGACCGGCCCCGTTGCAATTGAAGCAACGTATATGTTGTTGCGGCGTCTCTCGCCGCGTCACTGGTGGTGGTAGTACCGCTCTCCACTCCCTCGGTGGTGTAGCGTCTCGCTGTGGTAGTGCTTCCCTCCACGCCCTTGGATGTTGCTGTGCTCTTGGTGGGGGTGCCTCCCTTTCAAATCTCGGTGGTGGTCTCTCTCGACACTCCGCCAGTGGTGCCCTCTTCGGTGGTAGCTTGTCTCGGCGTTCCGATGGCGGTGTTGTTTTCGCCATTGGCGATGTGCTATCCCGTCTCCTCTCTGGTGGGGATTCCACTCGTGTGGCCGCTACCCTCGGTTCCTCCACGGCCACGTAGGCTAAGTCCGGCTCCAGCAAATTTTTCGATCTGGAGGTTGGTGGTGGTGTGAACGTTTCCACGTTAGCCCGCACCATCTCCAACTTTCTTCCCAATCCTACCAGATCCGCGATGGTCTTTGGCTCCACCAAACCCAATTGGGTCTGGTAGAACGGAGCCAAATTCCTCTGGACTATACCCAATTTCCGGCGTTCCGATAGGGGTTCTGTGAGGCGACCGAACATATTGTTCATAATTGCCACATAGACCCCTATGGACTCTTCCTTCCCTTGGGTACGCCTTCGGATCTCCTCGAGTAAAAGGTCGTCATAGTTGGGAGGGAGAAACTCCAACTTGAGTTCTTTCACCAACTCTGACCACGACCCTACCGTACGCCTGATCGCCCTATACCAGAGAAGCGCCTTCCCACTAAAGAGATCAACTGCCGCCCTGAAAAGTGAAGCCTCACTAACCCCTCGGGCTTCGCGCAACTCTTCCACTCGCTCAAGGAAGGAGTTTACGGAAGACCCACATCGCTCCCCGGAGAAACTTAGTCCCCACTTGGACAGATTCTCCACCCTTTCCGCGGTCGCCTGGACTACCCGGTTCTCAACCGTCTCGACCCCTACTGGAATTTTGTCGGCAGCACCGCCCGCGACCGCTGTAATAGCCGTCGCCGCTGCGGCTTGCCCTTCCCCCGCCTTGTTTCCCACTACGGCAAACCTCTTTTCGTCTTCCTCGAGGGCCTCGTCACCCTCGAGAGTAGCCAATAATATGACCAGTTCGGTTTTCAGCTGCTTTTTTTGTTCAGCTTCCTCCTCCGATACTGGCTGCGACCTACCCAATCTGGCCATTGCCCACTCAATTTTTGTCTGCGCTTTCTTAAAGTCAGAGGAGTCTCGCGGTGGAGCACTCTCCAGAAGCGCATCTATCTCCGCGATCTTCCCCTGGACGGCTTCCCTATCTTGTTCAAACTTGAAGGGGTACTCAACTACCTCGAGTGAGCCCCGCCTCTCCATCAGCCTCGCTGCCCTAAGCGACTTCCTCATCACATCTACTGTGCTGGCCTTCAGCCCTCGGCACACGACCTCATAGGCCAATTCCTCCTGAGAGAGCCTATTTATCTCCATTTTAAAAAAAAACCCAACCGCAGGAAACGACCCGAGACTGCTACAAGAAATGAACTTACAGACACCGAAGTCTTCTCTTCAAAAAGCTGTAACACTAACAACCCGAAACCGAAAAAGAAAAATTAAAAAAAACAAAGACGGCAAGCGAAATGCAAAAGATTAAACGAAAACCTCAACCCGAGAATCAATTAAGGAAACAAAATCAAAATACAAGTGCCCTTCCCAAGACAGTGTATTGAAAGGTATTTATTATTATAATAATTTCTTTTTTTTTTTGAAGCAAAAGCAAAATCCTCCAACAAGAAACTCAAAAAAAAAACGAAAGAAATTCCCAAAATAAAAAAACTTCAACAACCCAAAATTCCAAAAGTATAATAAAATAACAATAACAAAAAAAATGTATGAAAGGAAAAGTGCAAGTTCTCCCAAATATAAAATTAGAAAAAAAACAATCCCAAATAAAAAGGTAAAAGTAAAGTATAAAACAATATAAAGAGTATAAAAGAAAAAAAAAATGTAAATTAAAAAAAATTAAAAATAAGCAACCCAATACCAGACAAAATATAAAAAAAATTTAGGTATACAAGAATAAAAGGTATATATAAAAAGTATAAGATATGATTAAAAAAAATTAAATATATAAAAGTAAAAAAAGGATGTAAGATATAAATACCCGTCACCAGAAATATTACATATATATAAAAAGAAAAAAAAAACGTATATATATATAAAAAAAATGAGGTCCCGTCCGAAAAGTAAGTTGGTCCCGCTCTCCACAAAAAAAACCGGAATATTCACAAAAAAATGTTCCCACAAGATGGCTGAATCTCTGTTTCAAAAAAACTTGCGAAACTTTCCCAAAATCTGCCAAATCTGCCCCACGTTGGGCGCCAAAAATGTCGCGCCCCCTGGCGACAATGGGTGGTCCTGAATATACCTCCCGACCCGACCGACTCAGCTGGGGTGGGTCCCACAGCTATTACAACAAAAATTCGATCTTCCCGAAGGAAGTGGGCGCCACGTCGTCTTTCGACGGGGACGACGAAACCCAAATGTGAAGATTTGTATATATATATATATACCCCGTCCGGTATATATATATATATACTTCACCGGAAAAGTTAGGGGAAAAACCGATATTGGCCTTGGTTCGAAGAACCGCGGCCCACACGTCAACTCCAAAGAGCGACTTTCACCCAGCAATTGCTTGGGCTCGGTGGCCAACTGTCCCCACACACACACTTTGACAACACCACAAACACACACACACAGAGGGATAACGGGTACCGGGCGACCCCGAGTACTCCGCCAACACAATTCGCGTGGTACCGGTTCGGTACCGAAAATTTACGGGCCAACAAAATTTCGCGAAGCGACCTTTGTGTCGCAAACCGACGGGTGGTATTACCCCCCATGAACACTTCTTACGGTACGGTACGGGATCTTACGCGATTTTTTTCTATCCCCTTTTTGGGCACTACGCACTTTGAAAAATTTTATTATTTTTTTTTTCTTTTTTTTTTTTTTTTTTGATTGGGGCTCCCTCGGAGTCTCCCCAATCACCACTATCACAAAAAAAAATCTACCACCAAAAGTAATACAAATTCCCACAAAGGGGTACTTATCCGTTTTCCCGTTTCCTTTGTTTGCTGCTCCCTGGCGTCTTCTTCGTTCTCCTCGTCCTCGTCTTTCCGCTTATTTTTTCTGAGTTCCCTTTGTGGTTTTTTTTTTTTTTTTTTTCTCGTTGTCTCCTTTTGTTTGGTCACTTCCCTTTTTTTTTGTAAATTTTGTTTTTTTTTTCTCTTCCCTTTTTTTCAAAAATTCGCGAGCAAACTCTCTGTGGGACGTGGTGTCCCTTACGCGGGTATGCTAAGAATGACCCCACTCGCATTCCTACATTCCCATCATACCAAATACGACATTCACACACATGCAATTTCCTTCATCCATATTCTTTCGCCCATACCACACATTCTTAGAATTCCTGACATTCCAAGAAGTGTGGTATATCCTCATACGCACAGCGCACGGCGATCGCACCACTGGATCGTGCGTCTCACTCACTCTCACGGTGTTCGTCGGACCCGGCAACGGCACGCATCCAGCCTTTGTTTACATTATAGTGTCTGGCCTCCCATTGGCTCTTTTGCGAGCTTTTCGCACGCACACTGATGCAGTCCCCTCGATCGCAGTAACCACCTCCCGCTCCCAGTCTTTCTTGGGTGGGTGCATGTGTGATCGTCGGTGGACTGTCATCGTTGCACTTGCTCCTCTTGATCGCGGTAACACCCCCGCTGGCCAGTTCTTGTGGGGCGGTGTGTGTGTTTATCCGCTGGTGCGTGTGCCGACTCCGTCGATCAGCTGTTCCGTTGATCGGCTACCAGTGTAAAGGGAATCACATCCAATGCACTGGCAACCTCCCTCGATGCCTCACTCACTTCATCCACATCCACATGCATTTGACAGGCATTTTCTATCTACACTACGATGTTTGGGTTGTCTTCTTTGTAATTATTTGGGATGATTGGGGATTACACATACATACATACATACAATTGTTATCCGTGGGTCAATCTTAGTATGGATCTTTTTTTTTTTTTCGCAGCATACTCTTGGGGGTTAAGGTTGGACGGCGACTCGGAGAACTTTGAAGAGCCCTGGGCCCTTTTGCAAATTTATGTTTGTCTTCGCTACGCTATCTGTTCTTATATTATATCTCCGGATAAGTAACCCTTTGGTTCGCGAACCCTATCGTCGCATAAGCTCCCGGGCAGATCTTATAAAAAAACAGGGGAAACGTAGTCGTTGGCGAAGTGGTCGAGGTTCCCTTTATCTCGTATGGGTATTGGGGGGTTTGGGCAGACGAAACAAAATCTTTTGTTGCGTGCATTTTGGCACGCGACAAGTTTCTTCTTTTCATATAACTTTTTCTGCTCTTTTACCTACTTTTTTCATGGAAAATCTGATTATTTTCTCAATATTTTTATATTATAATGCTATTTTTATATATATACTGCGCTGAAACCCGCATTTCCTTAGCTACTATGAAAGATTTTAATCTTTGACCAACTTTTTCCTGTGATTTTTACTAGTTTCTTCTTTTCATATAACTTTTTCTGCTCTTTTACCTACTTTTTTCATGGAAAATCTGATTATTTTCTCAATATTTTTATATTATACTGCTATTTATATATATATACAGCGCTGAAACCCGCATTTCTTAAACTACTATGAAAGTTTTTGATCTTTAACCAACTTTTTCCTGTGATTTTTAATAGTTTCTTCTTTTCATATAACTTTTTCTGCTCTTTTACCTACATTTTTCATGGAAAATCTGATTATTTTCTCAATATTTTTATATTATACTGCTATTTTTATATATATACTGCGCTGAAACCTGCATTTCCTAAACTACTATGAAAGTTTTTGATCTTTAACCAACTTTTTCCTGTGATTTTTACTAGTTTCTTATTTTCATATAACTTTTTCTGCTCTTTTACCTACATTTTTCATGGAAAATCTAAATTATTTTCTCAATATTTTTATATTATACTGCTATTTTTATATATATACTGCGCTGAAACCTGCATTTCCTAAACTACTATGAAAGTTTTTGATCTTTAACCAACTTTTTCCTGTGATTTTTACTAGTTTCTTATTTTCATATAACTTTTTCTGCTCTTTTACCTACTTTTTTCATGGAAAATCTGATTATTTTCTCAATGTTTTTATATTATACTGCTATTTTTATTATTTCCTTAACTACTATGAAAGTTTTTGATCTATAACCAACTTTTTCCTGTGATTTTTACTAGTTTCTTCTTTCATATAACATTTCATGAAACCTGCATTTCCTAAACTACTATGAAAGTTTTTGATCTTCAACCAACTTTTTCCTGTGATTTTTACTAGTTTCTTATTTTCATATAACTTTTTCTGCTCTTTCACCTACTTTTTTCATGGAAAATCTGATTATTTTCTCAATATTTTTATATTATACTTCTATTTTTATATATATACTGCGCTGAAACCCGCATTTCCTGAACTACTATGAACGTTTTTGATCTTTAACCAACTTTTTCCTGTCATTTTTACTAGTTTCTTCTTTTCATTAAACTTTTTCTGCTCTTTTACCTACATTTTTCATGGAAAATCTAAATTATTTTCTCAATATTTTTATATTATACTGCTATTTTTATATATATACTGCGCTGAAACCTGCATTTCCTAAACTACTATGAAAGTTTTTGATCTTTAACCAACTTTTTCCTGTGATTTTTACTAGTTTCTTATTTTCATATAACTTTTTCTGCTCTTTTACCTACTTTTTTCATGGAAAATCTGATTATTTTCTCAATATTTTTATATTTTACTGCTATTTTTATTATTTTATTAACTACTATGAAAGTTTTTGATCTATAACCAACTTTTTCCTGTGATTTTTACTAGTTTCTTCTTTTCATATAACTTTTTCTGCTCTTTTACCTACTTTTTTCATAGAAAATCTGATTATTTTCTCAATATTTTTATATTATACTGTTATTTTTATATATATACTGTGCTGAAACCCGCATTTCCTAAACTACTATGAAAGTTTTTGATCTTTAACCAACTTTTTAATGTGATTTTTACTAGTTTCTTCTTTTCATATAACTTTTTCTGCTCTTTTACCTACTTTTTTTCATGGAAAATCTGATTATTTTCTCAATATTTTTATATTATATATATATATACTGCGCTGAAACCCGCATTTCCTAAACTACTATGAAAGTTTTTGATCTTTAACCAACTTTTTCCTGTCATTTTTACTAGTTTCTTCTGTTCATACAACTTTTTCTGCTCTTTTACCTACATTTTTCATAGAAAATCTGATTATTTTCTCAATATTTTTTTATTATACTGCTATTTTTATATATATACAGCGCTGAAACCCGCATTTCCTAAACTACTATGAAAGTTTTTGATCTTTAACCAACTTTTTCCTGTGATTCTTACTAGTTTCTTCTTTTCAT
>CAKAIZ010000408.1:329620-342120 GCA_916610145.1 Eristalis arbustorum | reverse complement strand
TCCTCTTGATCGCGGTAACACCCCCGCTGGCCAGTCCTTGTGGGGCGGTGTGTGTTTATCCGCTGGTGCGTGTGCCGACTCCGTCGACCGCTGCTCCGTCGTTCGGTTACCGAACAAGGGGAATCACGTCCAATGCACTGGCAACCTCCCTCGGTGTCTCCCTCACTTCATCCACATCCACATGCATTTTGCCTCTTTACTACGATGTTTGGGTTGTATTATTTGGGATGATTAGGGATTACAACCTACATACATACATAGAATTGTTATCCGCGGGTCATTCTTAGTATGGATATTTTTTTTCAAAGCATACTCTTGGGGGTTAGCGTTGGACGGCGACTCGGAGAACTTTCAAGAGCCCTGGGTCCTTTTGCAAATTTATGCTTGTCTTCGCTACACTATCTGTTCTTATATTATACCTCCGGATAAGTAACCCTTTGGTTCGCGAACCCTATCGTCGCATAAGCTCCCGGGCAGATCTTATTAAAAAGGGAAACGTAGTTGTTGGCGAAGTAGTCGAGGTTTCTCTTTACCTCGTATGGGAATTGGGGGGTTTGGGCAGACGAAACCAAATCTTTTGTTGCGTGCATTTTGGCTTGCAAATTTGCTTGCAAATTTCGCAGTAGGATTTATTCGGCGTAACTTCAATCTCCGGCGCGGTATGGCTTTCGTGCCATACTCCTCTTTCTTTTCCGCTCTCGTCTTCGAGGATATACGTCCACGGGGATACCCTTTTTCGTATCGCGAACGGCCCGAGGTACTTCGGTGCTAGCTTCACCGCGTAGTAATTCGCTGCGTCCGACAGCACCATATTTCTTCTCCATACCAACTCGTTTGGTAGGTACTGGACGTCCCTTCGCCTTAGGTTGTACAGGTTGGAAGTTTTCTGTATCGCTACATCCAACTTCTTCCCTATATCCGCCCTCAGCTCTCGGAACCTCTTGCCCATTTCCGTCATTTCTGTTCTCAAGTCGCCCGTGTCGCTACCTTCGCCCGATTCGTCCGCGGTGTCTTCATCGCGCTCGTCGTCTCCCCCGACTGTCCTCTTTTGCCCGTTTTCCTCCCCTCGTTCCGAATCCGTGCCCGACGTTACCATCTCTCGACCGAAATTCGCGTAGTAGGGGCTAACCCCCAACACGTTGTGTCATTTTCATCATTCATTCTTTTTAATTCATTTTTATTTTTGAAATTCATGACAATCTTATATACTAGACAAAAATGCTTAAAACTAGTTGGACGTACAATGTTACTATTTCTAACTTACTGGCCCTAGGCGGGCACTCTAAGCTAAACTTAATCTTAAACTATGTCTTTCGACTTACTCTATCACTATATATGGTTATAAAGAAGCTGTACAGGATATGACTAAGAAAATTGTAAAAAACTTAATAACTGGACTTTATTTTTACTTATATAAAACTTACTACTAACTTACAAGCTACCTTAAAATACCTTAAAACTATCTTAACTAAGAAATACATACACATATATATACACGTATTTATGAAAATACACGTGTATATACATATATGTACACTATATACATTCGTATACACATCAC
Source organism: Eristalis arbustorum (assembly GCA_916610145.1). Lineage (NCBI taxonomy): Eukaryota > Metazoa > Arthropoda > Insecta > Diptera > Syrphidae > Eristalis > Eristalis arbustorum. Next base: position 340,559 of record CAKAIZ010000408.1, on the reverse strand, counting down.
TACACACAAGTGTATAAATGTGTATACTTATTTTTTTTTTTTTTTTTTTTTTTTTTTTTTTTTTTGTTTTTTATTATTTTTTTTTTTTATTTTTTTTTTTCTTTTTTTTTTTTTTTTTATTTTTATTTATGTACAACTTACAAGCTACCTTAAAAACTACCCTAAGCTATGTAGGTCGGCCATAGGTTGTGCAACATTACAAGCGCACGACTGAGACCGACTGCTTCCCAATCGGGGATACGCACTGCCCATTTTTAACCCGGGTCTAAAGGGTTCGAAGAGGGAGTTCTTATACTCCTCAGCCACCACATATTTCGATGTTGTATCGCAACATCCCGAACGTCCCGACTCGACACCGCCATACTGAAGCGGAGGAGACCATCCTCAGCTCGTTGTGCGACGGAACGGTCGTGGTTGAGTCGCCCATCCACAGTTGAACGGGCGATGTGATACAGGATCGGTACCGCATTTTCATTTTGTATCAGACCGTGCTTATCAAAATGGAGGAATGCTTCTGGGGGGACGAAGCCGTTATGGCGTACCCTTTCGTGGTACTGTGGATTGGGGTAGTAAGCCCCAGAGATCAAGTTATTAGCCGAGTTCATCGCTCTCGCAGTGTGACCTCGAATCAACTTCACCAGGAAATTGTCCACTCGTATCAGGTTGGCCCTGTTGTATAAGACCTCATTGGAGTAGAATTTTCTGTACTGGGACTCTGGTGTTCTGTAGAGGCGAAGGCAAGCCCTAAGACAAGCCCTCTCAAACACCCGAATCTTTTCCATCAAGCTTGCGCTCACGTTGAACCACACGGGACAACCATATGTGAGCATTGGCCGTATGAGGGCCATGTAGCAGATTACTTTTACCCTTGCATCGAGTTGGCTGTTGTAAAACAGTCTCTTTGTAAGGGCGAAAGCGCCTCGGGCCCTGGCTAGAGCAGCATCTACATGTTTGTTAAAATATAAATACTGATCTAGCCAGATCCCCAGGTATCTGACTACAATCCTTTGCTAAGGTGGTTGCCCGTGCCGTCCTACAATAGAGAACTTTCGCCAATTCTTTTTCGTATCCGCGGAAGCTTTATACAACGGAGTCCTGAACAGAATGGTTTCCGACTTCTGAAAGTTGATATTCAACTTCCAGTCATCGCAATCTCTCATGAATAAGTCGAAGTCACCCTGCGTGAGCGTAGTGATGTCCTCGATCTTTTTGCCTGATCTGTACACGATCAGGTCGTCGGCATACGCAATTGCGTGCGGAAGAGAACTTATCAGATCGCTCAAGAAAATGTTGAACAGGATCGGCGAATTAACGGCACCCTGTTGGAGACCATTTTTAATTTCAAAAATACCTGTAGAGGTCACGTTGCCATTCTTGACTACGAACCGTCTACCGGTAAGCATGTTATACAGTAGGTACAGCTGTGGTTTACTAATGCCTAGCCGATTGAGCTTATAGTACAGTCCTTCTAACCATACGGTGTCGAAGGCCTTCTCCAGGTCAATCAAGCAGGCGCCCGTGCATTGTTTCTTGCTCTTGTTCCATTGGATATCCGACACCAGTTTCGACGCGGCATGAATAGTGTCATGCCCCGCTCTGAAACCGAATTGGTTATCCGGAATTATATGTTTGTCCTCTGTCCAGTTGATCAGAGCTCTATTTACCACCTTCTCGAATACCTTGCTGATGTTCGGAAGGAGACTAATTGACCGGAGGTTGCACGGATTCGAAGAATCTTTTCCTCGCTTGGATATGAGTTGTACAATCGCAGTTTTCCAATGCTCAGGATAATGTGCATTATTCAGAGCATTGTTAAAAAGGATTGTGTACATAGTGACCACTTCCAGAGGAAGATGTCTTAGCACAATGTTGGAGATCCCGTCGATTCCAACTGACTTTTTCTTCTTTAATGAGTCGAAGACCGCTTGAAGATCTGCCTTCGAAATGAACGGGGGATGAACCCCTTCGTCGGCGATGACATTGTCTGCCATGTTTTCTTCATTGAACTGGACAAAGCCGATGTTCTCAGATCGCCATTGCTGCAGCTCTTCTCGAAGTTGAGAGTTGCTAGCTTGCACGCTGTTTTCCAGGTCGTGGTTCGGGCGAACACTCACGTTCACCTTGTACACTTCTTGGAAAACTGCGCCTAGTACTTCAACTTTTTCTTGCGGGTCTTCGACCACAAAGAAGTCATCGTCGAGTACGGCGTTATTGGAATCAATACCTGCTGTAGTCAGTATGAGTTCGTTGTCTGTCGTCCTGGGAAGCTTAAGACACGGAAGATCGCTATTTTTCTTTCGAAAGAATTTATTTATCTGTGGAAACATACTAGGGTTGTTAGATCTAACAGCCCGAATCTTGTTGTTCCAGTATGTGTTCACAGAAACTCTATAATTCTGTACAATTAAAGTCTGTACATTCTTAATGAGCGATTTCAGTGTCCTAACTTCCTCGCTGCGTCTGTCAGTAAACCGCCTGTACAAGGTTTTTAATCTTGACAGGAGTCTACTTTTTTGTTGATGTAGTGCGTCAATTGTCGCATTGCGGTACAAGTTTTCATTGTTCGTGCGTGTATACCGAGGTATCGTACTGTCCATAGTTCGTTTTATTGTCTCGTCCAATTGAATTAGATACATGTCAATCTCTTCGTTTGACAAGTTTCTATTGGACGGAATGTGGAGCGCATTCGAAGAGAGTGCTCGAGTCATTTGTCGGGAGAAGCGTGGCCAACGCGCCCTACTGTAATTGTAGGTATGCGTTTGGACAAACTCTCCTAATTCCGCAATGTCGTTGGGGATCTTGAATTCGGCACTGAGTCCGCAATGGTCACTGAGATACACAAAAGTGTTTAAACAGTTTACCGTAGTTGCGTTTGTGTCTGTCAGCTGCAGTCTTGCGTCAAACAGCAGGAGATCCAAGAACGACCCGCTTCTGGGGAAGGACGAGATCTCTGTTGCTTTCAGATCGAGTCTATACTCGACACTGTGCAAGCAAAACCAGCTGTAAAGCAGGTCCCCTCTGTTGTTGGAATCTGTGTTTCCCCAATATCCATGACGGGCATTTAAGTCCCCGGCCAAAATAAAATAGTTCTCTTCCGAGTCCAGACTTAGACACCGAAAGAGTGAATCGAGCTCTGATATAGTAGTACTGGAACTGAAGGAGCCGGAGGAGTAAACCGACACCGCAAATAGCTTCCTCCCGCTACGGAGAGAAATGCAAACGATGCAGGCCTCCAACACCTGAAACCGTCGCACTTCACTACTGTACACTACTTTATGTTTGATGTTATTCTTTATGAAGATTGCAACACCGCCTCCACCATTGGAGTTGGGCCGGTCTCTTCTAATAATATTATATTTACTGTGCTCCAGTATGCCTCTCTGGGTTAGCTTGGTTTCGCTAATCAGACATAGCTCTGGGCTTTGATCGTCCAACAATCGATATAGCTCATTTTTTCGTGGGACCCCTATCAATGAATTTGCATTCACTGCAAGGATCTTAAAAGTGCTCTCCGTCTGCGCAGCCATTAGGACTGGTGACGTGCTGGGTTCTGCAGGAGCGCCAGAATTTTGGCAACCTGCTGCTCTAACGAATCCATACGCCTTTCAATGGAGGATTTCCAATCAGGCGTTGGACCGTGTGCTCTTGGCACTGAGGTTTGCGGCGCTACCTTTGGTAGTTGCTGCTTTTCCGTACTTGCCCTGACAGACGCCATTTGGGCGTAAGTCACTTCGGGTGTGACGGGTATGGCTGCCCCGAGTGGATTTTTCACTGGGAGCTGCTTCTGCAGAACTGATTTTGTTTTCCGCTCCTGGAACTTAGGGCAACCCCGATAGTTGGCGGTGTGCCCAGCGTTCCCGCAGAGTGCGCACTTGAGCTGACTTCTGTCAGCTGCTCCTTCTTTCCCTAGCGGGCAATCCTCCGCCTTGTGGTTTTCGCTACACTTCACGCATCGAGGCTGCATTTGGCAGTTCGACGCGGCGTGTCCAAACCTTTGGCAGCGAGCGCATTGAATAATGCCGTCGCGCCTTCTAATGCTTTCCCAGATGCACCTGCAGTCAGCTAAAGAGGCAATATCGTTTAGCCGATCTCGTTTGCTACTGGGTGACAGCTGAACAATGAAGAACGGTAATTTCCGTCCCTCTCTTTTTGCCTTAGCTGTGGTGAAGGGCTTGACCCCGACGAACTCGAGACCGTCACACACTTGCTCTTTGAGCAGTTGGAAGACATACTCCGCTTCAAACGGTGCGGCGAGTTTTAACAGTACTGACTGTGGCTTTTCCCCTTTAGGAGTAAAGGAGAAGAACTCCGTCGTCGAATGCTTTAGACACGTCTTTAGTGCCTTGTGCTGCTCAACTGTCTTGCAGCTGATTGAATATCTTTCGTATCCTTTATTCTTATTAATAATAAAATTGCCACTACCTATGGCCGCTCTACATACCTTAGCAGTTTGTATGACGTCCACCTTATGCAGATTTATTGGTGGCACTTTTTCCTTCTTCTGTTGTTGTTGTTGTTGCTGGTTGGCTGCTGGCTGACGCTGCTGCTGTTGTTGCTGTTGCTTTGGCTGTTGTTGTTGTGCGGCCTTCTGTTGCTGCTTCTTGGAATTTTGTTGCTGTTGTGCATTTTTTTGCTGCTGCTGTTCAGCTGCCGTTTGTTGACGCTTCTTCTTTTGATTTGTTGTACTTGTCCGTAGTTGTGGCTGGGTCTGCTTTTGTGACTGACTAAATTCGGTCAACTGTTGTTGTTGTTGCCCGATTTGTCGCATGTGCTGTTCCTGCTCTCTCTTTCGCCGTGCGAGATTGCTTGCCTTCAGCAAGCTGATCTCATGGAGCAGTTTCTGCTTCTCCTCGTTGAGGTCTGCGATCTTCGCTTCTTTGCATCTTATGATCGCCTCTACTTCTTCTTCGGTGTCGGAGGGCATTGATTCAAAGCTGATGCTGCTTATGGCGAATCGCCCCTCCCTCCCATCTGACACATATGAGTATGCATCGTCTTCTGACGTGGACGATGCACCCCCTTCCTCTTCGGGTCTGTTGGACGACGCGCTTTTAATGCGTCGCTTTGAACTGGTGGAGGTCTTGTATTTCCTCCTCCTCTTCGCTGTGCCTTCAGTGGGCACCGTTGGTTGGTGGCGTGATGTTTCACTCACCGGTTTCTGGATCTCGCAGTCCGCTTCTTGGCGAGCGGACTGCCCGTTCTCCTCCATGCTGTGTACTCACTCACTTTTCGATTGTAATTTATAAGTCAAAGCGGAAGAGAAAAAAAAAAAATCTAAAGGCACTTATTGCCTGAACTGGGCTTCGAACCCGGCACCCGCTGGTTCCCGGCTTTGAGCTCTAGAGACTCGGCTACGCGCTGCTTGCGGATCCCGATATCGGTTGCACTTATTGGTTTGTTGGGTTGCTCGGAACTCACTTTACGAAGTCGAATCACTTGTGCACTGTTCAATGTTCAGAGAACGACTGACCCAACACGTTGTGTTGCGCGGTCCGGATGCAACACGCAACCTTAGCCAAATGGGTATCCCACGTCCGGTGGTTCTCCGACACGTACGCGCGCAATGTTGTTTTTATGATTTGGTTTATCCGCTCAGCCGGGTTGGCTTGCGGGTGGTAATGCGCGGTGAAACGAATACGAGTGCCATACCCCTGACACAGCTTCTTCAATTCCCCCCCTCGAAATTGGGGCCCATTATCGCAAATGATAGTCGACGGTACACCAAACAGTAGGAACACATTATCCTCGAGCTGTTTGATGACCATCTTCGCGGTCGCGTTCCTTAATGCGAACAGTAGTGGAAACTTTGTGAAGTAATCCACTACTGTCAGAATATAATTATACCCGCTGGTAGACCTCGGAAGCGGTCCTACCAGGTCCACGCAGATCATCTGCCACGGATCTACTACCCCTCTCCTTCGCACCATCCAACCAGCCGGTTTGGTGTTCACTGGTTTCACAGCCTGACATACCCTACAGTTCCTAACATACCGGGTAATATCGGCCCGCATTTTCGGCCAATAATACCTGGTTCCTACTCTAGCCAATGTTTTATGCACCCCCATATGCCCTGCCAACGGATTGTCGTGACATTCTTTCAATATTTTGGCCCTATCTAATTTCCCTACCACTTCCTTCCACTCTAGCTCCTGGTCACGCACAATAACATGATTTGCCCTAACGAACCTATACAACTTCCCTAACTCGACCTTCCATGTCGGATATGAGAGGGGGTTTGCCGCAACTTTCTCTATCATTCTCTGGACCCATGGGTCCGAAGCTACCTGCTCCTCTATCCCAGCCGTCACCTCTACGGCCCTGGAGAGCATATCTGGAACCACATGTTCCTTCCCCTTCCTATGAACGATTTCAAAGTCAAACTGTTGCAGCTTCACCGCCCATCTCGCTAACCTGCCACAAGGGTCCTTCAGATTGCTTAACCATACTAGGGAATAGTGATCCGTCACGACCGTGAATCGAACACCTTCGATGTAAGGTCGCAACTTCTCAACCGCCCATAGTACAGCCAAACACTCCTTCTCCGTCGTGGAATAGTTTCTCTCACACCTATTCAGCGACCTGCTCAAATAACAAATGACCTTCTCTCCGCCCTCCACATTCTGACTGAGCACTGCTCCTGCACCATAATCCGAAGCGTCGGTTTGTACAACAAACGGCCGCTCAAAATCCGGGCAGGTGAGGATCGGGGCAGTCACTAGGCACTCTTTTGCCCTGCGAAAACTCCCTCGCACTCGTCACTCCACACAAATTTAGTGCTCTTCTTGAGCAAATTGGTCAATGGTTTGACCAGAGTCGCGAAATCTGGTATAAACCTCCTATACCACGAAACTGTACATAGAAAGCTCCTAACTTCCCTAACGTTCTTCGGTGCAGGAATCCTAACCATACTATCAACTTTCTCTGGGTCCACGTGTAAACCTTGACGGTCCACCACGTATCCTAAGTACCTTAACGAGGACATGCAGAAGTTACATTTTTCCTCTCCCAGTTTGAGGCCGGCTTCTCTAAGTCTTTTGAAGACCTCCTCCAATATCGCGAGGTGCTTATCGAAATCGTTCGTAACCACGATTATGTCGTCGAGGTATACGAACACGTGTGGCTCTAGGTCGGGGCCTAGCACCGTGTCGATAAATCGCTGCCACGTCGCAGGCGCATTGTGCAACCCAAAAGGCATTCGCTTGAATTGGAAGATGCCTCTATTTGGGACCGTGAAGGCCGTGTACTGCCGTGACTTCTCCTCCATCGGGATCTGCCAGTAAGCGGATTTTATGTCCAGGGATGATAAAAACTTTGCATCCCGGAGCTTATCTAGCGTCGAGGTTATATAAGGCAAGGGGTAAGCATCCCTCTCTGTGACCTTATTTAATTTCCGGTAGTCCACGCAGAACCGGAACGAACCGTCCTTCTTCCGGATCATGACGATCGGAGAAGCCCAAGGACTGTTCGATTTCTCAATAACTCCGTTCTTAAGCATGTCCTCCAACTCGCTATCTATGTGTCGTTGAACCGCAGGAGATACCGGATAGTACATCTGCTTTATTGGTTCAGACGACGTCCTAATCTTATGCTCTACCAAATGAGTGCACCCAATGCCTGCCGGCATATCCCGAAATGCGCTCTCAACGAGAGTCTTTAGCTGTCTTTCTTGGTCTCCACTCAGATCTGCCCTTTCCATTATTGCGGACACCGAGGCTGTGGGTTGTTTTTGGAAGCTCCACTCGCCGGAGCCCAAATCCAAAACTACCCTCGCTCGGCTAAGGAAGTCCGCCCCCAGAATTAAAGCTTGTGGCAGAGAGGGAATGACCAGACAGTCTAAGAGGATCGCCTCTCCTCGCAACTCAATTGGTAGGCTCACTGTCCATAATACTCCTACTCCTGCACCGTTTGCTAAAATTACCCTACTCGTTTTTCCCTGCGCTAAACTAAGTCCTAACCCTACTAACTTATCCCAACCTTCCCTACCGACGATGGTACGCGATGACCCAGAATCTACAAGCCCTACCAACCTAACCCCATAAACGCTAACTCCTAAATAAGGGCGTACATCGTCCTTTTCTACCTCTAATGTGAAACCTAAGCGAACTTTCCTTCCCGACTGGTTGCCAGCAGGCAACCTCCCTATTGTCCCCGACGCTCCCGCCCTGCTGCCGCAGGAGGTCGTTGCCCATTTCCCGAGCATCTGCGGCAATCACGCAAGATTACCCCAGGCTGCCCGCACCCGAAACACCTTCTCGGAACTGTACAAGTTCTCGAGAAGTGACCGGCCCCGTTGCAATTGAAGCAACGTAATTGTTGTTGCGGCGTCTCTCGCCGTGTAGCTGGCGGTGGTTGTACCGCTCTCCACTCTCTCGGTGGTGCAGCGTCTCGCTTTGGTGGTACTTCCCTCCACGCCCTTGTAGGTTGCTGTACCCTTGGTGGTGGTGCTTCCCTTTCCACTCTCGGTGGTGGTCTCTCTCGGCGTTCCGCTGGCGGTGTTGTTTTCGCCATTGGCGATGTGATATCCCGTCTCCTCTCTGGTGGGGATTCCACTCGTGTGGCCGCTACCCTCGGTTCCTCCACGACCACGTAGGCTAAGTCCGGCTCCAGTAAATTTTTCGATCTGGAGGTTGGGGGTGGCGTGAACGTTTCCACGTTAGCCCGCACCATCTCCAACTTTCTTCCCAATCCTACCAGATCCGCGATGGTCTTTGGCTCCACCAAACCCAATTGGGTCTGGTAAAACGGAGCCAAATTCCTCTGGACTATACCCAATTTCCGGCGTTCCGATAGGGGTTCTGTGAGGCGGCCGAACATATTGTTCATAATCGCCACATAGACCCCTTTGGACTCTTCCTTCCCTTGGGTACGCCTTCGGATCTCCTCGAGCAAAAGATCGTCATAGTTGGGAGGGAGAAACTCCAACTTGAGTTCTTTCACCAACTCTGACCACGACCCTACCGTACGCCTGATCGCCCTATACCAGAGAAGCGCCTTCCCACTAAAGAGATCAACTGCCGCCCTGAAAAGTGAAGCCTCACTAACCCCTCGGGCTTCGCGTAACTCTTCCACTCGCTCAAGGAAGGAGTTTACGGAAGACCCACATCGCTCCCCGGAGAAACTTAGTCCCCACTTGGACAGATTCTCCACCCTTTCCGCGGTCGCCTGGACCACCCGGTTCTCAACCGTCTCGACCCCTACTGGAATTTTGTCGGCAGCACCGCCCGCGACCGCTGTAATAGCCGTCGCCGCTGCGGCTTGCCCTTCCCCCGCCTTGTTACCCACTACGGCAAACCTCTTTTCGTCTTCCTCGATGGCCTCGTCACCCTCGAGAGTAGCCAATAATATGACCAGTTCGGTTTTCAGCTGCTTCTTTTGTTCAGCTTCCTCCTCCGATACTGGCTGCGACCTACCCAATCTGGCCATTGCCCACTCAATTTTTGCCTGCGCTTTCTTAAAGTCCGAAGAGTCTCGCAGTGGAGCACTCTCCAGAAGCGCATCTATCTCTGTGATCTTCCCCTGGACGGCTTCCCTGTCTTGCTCGAACGTGAAGGGGTACTCAACTACCTCGAGTGAGCCCCGCCTCTCCATCAGCCTCGCTGCCCTAAGCGACTTCCTCATCACATCTACTGTGCTGGTCTTCAGCCCTCGGCACACGACCTCATAGGCCAATTCCTCCTGAGAGAGCCTATTTATCTCCATCTTCTCAAAAATTCAAAATCAAAACCAAGGAAACGATCCGAAACTTGCACAAAGAATGAGTCTACAAAAAGAACGATTGTCTTCTCTCCAAAAAACTAACCCAAACTCAAAACCATCATAAAAACTTAAAAAAAAACGAAAGCGCTCAAGGGTCTCTCCCAAGAAAAGCGAAGAGAAATGTATTTGTACTCTAAATATAAATTTTTTTTGTTTATCAAGAGAAAAACCTTCTAACCAGAAACCCCAGAAAACGAAAGAAACTTCCGGTGATCAACAAAAAAAACTTCATCAACCCAAAAATTCAAAAGTATATAAAAAAAATAAAAATTCTCCCCAAATATAAAAAAAAACAATCACAATAATAAAAGGTAAGAAAATTATGAAAAATGTAAAAAAAATATAAAAAGTACAAAAGAAAAAAAAAGGTGAAATATAAAAAAAAAAATTTAAAAAAATAGGTATAAAAAAAATAAAAAGTATATATATAGTAAAAAAAAATTACAAGATATGATTAAAACAAATAATAATAAAAAATGAAAATAAAATATATTTAAATCAAAATTTCCCAACCGTCACCAAAAAAAAAAAAAAATTAAATATATAAAAAGGGAAAAATGTATATATATGTATTAAAAAAAACGAGGTCCCGTCCGAAAAGTAAGTTGGTCCCGCTCTCCACAAAAAAAAAACGAAATCTTCACAAAAAAAAAATGTTGCCAAAAGATGGCTGAATCTCTGTTTCAAAAAACCTTGCACAACTTTCCCAAAATCTGCCCCACGTTGGGCGCCAAAAATGTCGCGCCCCCTGGCGACAATGGGTGGTCCTGAATATACCTCCCGACCCGACCGACTCAGCTGGGGTGGGTCCCACAGCTATTGCAACAAAAAAACTCTATCTTCCCGAAGGAAGTGGGCGCCACGTCGACTTTCGACGGGGACGACGAAACCCAAATACGAAGATTTGTATATATATATATATATACCCCGCCCGGTATATATATATATATACTTCACCGTAAAAGTTAGGGGAAAACCGATATTGGCCTTGGTTCGATGAACCGCGGCCCACACGTCAACTCTAAAGAGCGACTTTCACCCAGCAATTGCTTGGGCTCGGTGGCCAACTGTCCCCACACACACACACAGGTGGACAACACCACTACCACATACACACCAGAAGGATAACGGGTACCGGGCGACCCCGAGTACTCCGCCAACACAATTCGCGTGGTACCGGTTC